>JAJJWW010011405.1:0-20790 GCA_023531295.1 Papaver armeniacum
AAATGGGGACTACTCTTAAGTTTTTGGGTGGATATTGTAGTAATATTGAGTCACCACTTGAAACAAATGATGCAAGGCTGGTAAAACTTATTAAAATTCAATCTCTTTCAAGAGTTAGAATATACTTGATTCCCAAGCGTGTCCCTGGCAAACAATTTTGGCTACGAAAGAACTGTATCAACCAACAAAACCAAAGATTGCTCACCTAATCAAACATAGCAAACTAGAATATCTACAACAGGGAAAAAAGAGGAAACCAAATGTAATTGATAACTCGGCAAAGTTTCCTGCCTATCTGTGTCTCATCAGATCACAGAAACTCAACCAGACTAGTATGTGTTCACAAACAAAGATATTGGCAACAAATGAGACTAGACAAACTATCTAAAATAAGTTTGCCCACAAATCATATAATAGCCAAGTAAAATATTGGCAACAGGGAAAAGGAGGAAATCAAATGAATATTGATGACCTCGGCAAAGTTGCACATCTACCAAAAAGTCATAAGATCTAATGAACACATCCAGTACAAAGTTCGAATTGTTCGTAAACCAAAAAGACACAGGTGAAAGTCTATCAACCTTACAATATTGAGGCGAAAACACAACCTTCTATCAGCGTAACTAGGGAAAAAAAAGTTTAATTGGAGCATGCTCCGTAGAAAGTACTTAGAGTTCTCAGCATTTAGATAGATCATGTCCAGCAAAACCTCTTCAGGATGCAAACAAAGAAAGGCGGCAGAAAAAAAGAACACACGGCCACTTGAAAACAAATGATGCAAGGCTGATAAAACTTATTAAAATTTAATCTCTTTCCAAGAGTTAGAATATACTTGATTCAACAATCTCAGCAAGACTCCAGTTTCAAATTAAGCAGATTCTAGTACGATACTAATAATTTTACAAGAATCCCCAAACTCCATGCACATTATTTAAGCAACAGGAAAGTAGCTTGGGTTAAATCAAAGCTCACACAAACAGAAAGAGTAATTAAGGCTCCATTCTTACTTGTTACTGAATCCTAATCAGAGTATTAAAATAATATACAACTCCGAATATTTCATGGCCATGCGCAATTCTGTCCTGAAGTCTAAATTTTAATTATTAGTATCTCTGCTAGTAGTAATACTAATTACCAAGAAAGAAAATAAACCGATAGATCCCAAACAACTAAACTTAGCTAGCAGCTAGAGATGCAATTCTTACTGCCTATCAATATCAATCATTCATGTGTCTAGATTCCAGAAAACATTAATATATATCACTAACAAATGCATTTACAGTGGGCAGTGACAGCTTAACTTAGAGGCACTGCACTAGGACTGTACAGTATATCCCGTAGGTAACAGCCAGGCTATTATTTGATAATTAGACGATAGCTCACGTTAATGACAAGTGGCAAGTGCAGCCAGATGCCTCATGAACGTCAAATGAGTAAAAATCACCAAGTAATCAGTTGATAAACAAAAACAGGGAGACATGTATAAAAAATGCACTTTAAAGTCTGTCAAGTATAAAATAAATTAAAAAAAAATGCCCCCCATAGAGCCAAATAAACTACTGGCGATACATAGTTTATGCCAGTTACGGATCCCCAGGCTTGCTTTTCTTATCTAAATAAGGTCCCCTAAAGTTTATATAGGCTAAATGATAATTTGATTATCTGTCGTCCTCTATACCTCATTACCTCCCCACGAAATGCCCTACTCAGCCTATATATTCCACAAGTGAACAAAATATTGCCTCAATGGAAGTAAGGTTCCATTGGATGAACAAGAAACAATTAAAAGTAAAATGTCAGTGCAAAGTCCAAAAATCTCAGCAAGTCTCCAATTTCAAATTAAGCAAAGTACTTACTGAAACAGTTAAGCATCAACATTTTGTTCTCGTACAAAGTACACATCTACCCAATATTGTCTCTGATTAACACAGTAACTACTACCGCATCATTTTTCATTAATCGAAGTTAATCTTAAGAATAGATAGATGTAAGTTAATGTGAATGGTACAACAAGAAAACGGAGCTGAATCTTCATCTAAGCAAGATTGAAAATGCATTATGAGGATTGGATGGGAGAATCTATGGTGTTTTTTGTGCATGCTACAAAACCGCATTATGAGGATCCTGAATTATGGGGGGAAAACAAACCTACATATAAGAAATTACTACTACTAACCTGATGAAAAAAAAGAGAAATTCGGAAGTGTGATACAGGAATCCAGATTCTGAGAGAAACTGAAAGAAACCCTTGGCAGCCAACACTGCAACAGACAAATTCCTTTAACCTACAAATCACGAAACACAATACTTCAGTTACATTATGCGAACAAATCAGGGTTATTATCTTGAACCACATGACAGAAGTTAAATACATTTCTGGATAAACATCCCTATTACAAGAGACAAAAGACAGATTCTTTTAACCTACAAATCACAAAACACAATACTGTAGCTACATCTAAAGTAATATCAAACACAGAGACTAGAGTTTTCACTACAAAACAAACAGGAAAACGAAACTCAGTTCTTGTAGATAAACAGATGCAATACATACCTTGAAAGGCTGACATTTGATAGCAGAAACACAAATTATAATAGCAAGCATTAATCCTGATTCAACTTCCCAAAAGCACAGATGAATCTGCAAAACCAATTTATACCAAATTAATCAAAGCAACAAATCTGTAATTTCATAAGGAAAGAAAATAAAACACAAAGATTAGGGGTTTCCACCACGAACCTATTTCATTTACAAATCACATCCGGTAATTGACAAAAATGAGCAAGTCAATTTGTAAGTAATCAACCACAGAACAAAGAAGGAATCAGCAATGGAGAAGTGATATGGTTTCACAACAGCAACTACTACAGCTCCTTTAGTCTTCAAAACAATTACAGTTGATTGAAGCTGCAAATAAACAAAAATCATGAAGAAAAGACATAGGAATTATCATTCTTCACTATAAAATTCACTTTCGTTGTTGTACCTTGATGCTTATTCGGTATTGTAGACTTCGTTCCCCTTATGTATCTTTAAAGGTAAAAAAATCCAACTGAACTTCAAAGACACGCCGATTCACCATTTGTACGATCCAGATCCAACTGGAAAAATCAAAAGCACAAGTAACGAGTTTAGAGTTTACCTGATTCTTTCCTCAGCAACTTTCTAGGGTTTCTACCTGATTCTTCTCCTCAGAAATTTCTAGGGTTCGCGAAATCAGATTATTCGAAGATAGATTTGATTTTCTGTAAAATGAATTTGCAGATATGAGATTAGGTTATTGATTTCGAGTAGTTTAGGGAATTTTTACTTTCTGAGAGAAAAAGAGAGGCGGAGAGAATAACGTGGGAAATTAGGGGTGGGACTTGGGTGTGGGTGGGTGGGACGGTCGGTCGTTCGGGTTAGAAGGCTTGGCCGAATCAGATCCGAGTTAGAAGTCTTTAGCCCGCATTGTCCGTCGAATTGTAGAACTCGAGCAAAGTCAGCATAGTGGAATCCAATATATTCCAAGCTTCGAAAAAAGTGTGGAATGTCAGTCTAATGGATTCCAAATTGATTATGCCAACCACTTTTTTTCAAGCCATTTCTCATGGTTTGTGAAATGATGTGTGGAATCCAAAAGAAATGGTAATTTGCACAGGGTTAAATTCGGTATTCTAAATAGCGTGCTAAAAAGCGAAAACGTTGAACAACATTATTCGTCTTTTTAGCATAAGTCAAACGCAAAAAACCCTCTTAATTTCAAACATGCAAATATTTTAGTCAAATACCATTGACCAAGTCAAACACTTTTTTGTTTAGCGTTTATATGATTACATCATATGACTTGAGCTTCCATGAACAATTCCAAATGTTGAGGTGGTATGGAAAATAGAGATGGAAATCTTCCACCATCAAAACCCTCCTCGTGTTGGTGATAAACTCTTGTCTTCAAAACATCGAGGGGTATATGTTGTGCCGGGAACGACAAAGGTCTTAGAACCACTATCTGAACCCAGTGATTCAGACGAGACTCCAGATGAAGACCAATCAATTCCATCCGGTAGAAGAGGTGATGATGATGATGTTGATGAAACCAATCCGACACCGGAGGAGGTAACAATGATGATGATGATGGTGATCAAGACATGCCTGAGGATGGAGGAGGTAATGATGATGGTGACGATGATGATGGTAATGGAGATAAGGTAAGAATATCATCGAAGATGAAATTGTTGAAGAGGAAGAGGAACAAGAAGAAGAAGAAGAAGGAGATGGAGATGGAGAAGGAGAACAAACTCTAGCTATTATTCAAGCCACCGACACTACTATTATTTAAGAGATTAGCTATTATTTAAGAGATTAGCAACTCAAATTCGCAGCGGCAGTACGTTCGTTGCGAATTTTTCGTTGCTAATTTTTCGCAACGTCCTATAAGCATATTTAAATTTGAAACCGCTCCGGGAAGGTTGCGAATAGCAACGCGCATTGTTCAAGCATGCGCGATCGCGTGTGGTCGGAACACTAGGATTTGTTAAATACGCCTTGATCAAACTTTGGTCAAGCCTTCTTTCTTTTTTTCCACCCTTCATCCCAAACTATATCCGCCTTATCGATTTCATTCATCATTTTTTCTCCGCCATAACCACATAGGAGACTCACTCTTTCCTCTCCTCTCCATCTCGATCTCCATCTCTGAACTCTTTCTTCTCTTCTCAATCTCTGAAATCTATCATCGTGTAGAACTTCATCTCTCTTTCAGTTGTAAAACCAACAACCAGGTATAATCTTTGACGTAATTTTTAGGGTTTAGAGATTTTGATATCTAGGGTTTCAGTTGTGATTTTTAGGATTTAGAGACTTTGTTTCTAGGATTTAGAGATTTTGATTTAAGTTTATCAAATCCTAGGGTTTCATTTAAGTTTATCGAATTTAAGGTTTAATCTTTGATTTCCAGTTTTCAATTTCATTTGCGAACTGTTTTTTTTCGATTTTAGTTTTTCAATTTCTTCTCTCTTTCGGTTTAGGGTTTGATATGTAGCTAATTCGATTTTAGTTTTCCATTTAGGGTTTGTCAAGGTGAATTTGAAGTACTTTGGAGATACGAAGAACATTGGGTTTCTGAGTTTGAAGATTAGAAGCAACATGGAAGAAGAATTTGCTTTGCCGGTGATTGTCATGGGTTTTATGCTAAAATTCAGTCAAGAGGAGAGATTTGAGCAGAGATAACTATGAAGATGAACTGATGAGTTGGTATTTGATACAGGAGATGGGTTATGTGCTGAATTCGAGTTGGAAATGGAATTGGTTCTATATTGGTTCAGATCTGAAGCAGTGGTGGTTATAATGGGTTTGTGCACTGTGAGAAATGGAGATTATTGCTGTTCAGGGGGGGATGAATTGTAAGTTGATGTTGCAGGTGCAGTGGTGATGTATTTTGGTTGTTGGCCTAGCCTGAGGATGAGCGAAAGAAGTTAATTTCTTGCCGGAGAGGTGGTTGTTGATGGAAGAAGAACAGTGCACTGGGACTGTTGTATTACAGGGAACCAAAGGTGGTTGGTGTTGCAAGAGCTGGTACTGTGGAGCATTAGTTGAGTTTTGAAGCTGCAGAATTGCTGTGAGCTGAGAAGAATGAGGCGGGAAAGAGCTACAAAATGAGATGGAGAACTGGTAGTTGGTATCAGGGACCATAACTTGGCTCAAGGCAGTGCAAATGAAGTGCTGGTGGTGATGATTTCCTGTGACTGAGATTTGAAATAA
Organism: Papaver armeniacum; assembly: GCA_023531295.1. NCBI lineage: Eukaryota > Viridiplantae > Streptophyta > Magnoliopsida > Ranunculales > Papaveraceae > Papaver > Papaver armeniacum. Next base: position 5,741 of record JAJJWW010011405.1, read on the forward strand.
TTGAAGTTACAGAGTTATAAATGATGGGTTTGCTTGAGTTGTAAGGTATATTGTTTTCTGTTAAGCTGTTTTAGGGATTTTAGTCTATTTTCAATTCAGGGTTTAATATATATTTTTGGGTTGTAAATTTTATAAACTGATTTTATGGTTTGTTGTTTATATTTCAGTCCATCTGAGTTTGAAGAAGAACTGGTCAGAGTTGGTTTAGGAAGAACTAAGAAGGTATATGTTTCTATGAAATTGTTTTGATTGTTTTGGTTGTCCTTTAATATTTTATCTCTGAAGTTGGATAATGTAGAAAAGGATAATACCAGGTCTTTTATTAATTTGTTATGTGTTGAAATATCTCAACCCGTTTCAATAAGATGTGTAACTAAGCATTAAGTTGGGTCTATCCTAATTAATCTATGGCTTTTGAAAATTGTTTATTTTTGGACTTCATGTGTTACAAGAGTTTGTGAAGGAACCCAGGGCATCTATATGAGATCTTTAGATACCAGGTTAAGGAAGACGGAAGCTTGCCTATGTTGGTAGTTGTGATGTGTTCGAGTACCTCATCTTTGCTGACTTCGCAATGCGTGAGCCTTTAGGCACATAAGGCTGCTATTGTTGCAGAGAAATTTTCTCTTGATCCATGTCGGTTAGGGTGGATAATGATAGAGATTGTTTGTATCAGCAGTATGTCATATCCCACATTGCTGCTTATACAGTGCGTGTATATTTTCCGTTTTGTGCCTATATTTCACCCTTAAGATTTGTGTTCAGTATTTTGGTCTCTAATACTTCTATGGTAGCAGTAGATGCGATTCTTCAGTTGATTGAAAAGGCGGGAGAATTTGTCTTCTATTTTTTTTATTAAATTTCTTGTCATTCATTATTTTTCTGATGTTTATCTTCTCACCTTTATGCTTGTGAGTGAAATCTAGAGAGTATCTCGACAAGCCTGCTATACATGAAACAATGGTCGAGGTGAGCAAAATGAACTTTATTTGCTCAAGCTTATAGGGTTTATCAAACAAAATGTCTATTTTTTTATGTAGTTATCTTCAGTTGTTGTTATTGTGAACCTAATGGGTATCTTGACTGGGAACCTTGGTGGAAATTTTGTTAGAAGAAGGAATATCCCACAAGGACCTTGACCAAAGTAGATTTTTAACTAGACGTGCCGTCTGCAAAATCCTTGGTGATCTTTTGGGTTCACTGGCCATTGAAAACCTCTTTGTTGTTGCGGCCACAACAGAACGAAACCCACTTTTCAGCTTTCAGGGTGTCCAGAGTACATCAGATTCCATGGCACTTTCCCTTCTTATAGAGCAACCTAGCTTGATTCACTTATACTTCTGTAATTTTATATTCAGAGAAGGCTTTATTTGTGTCTAGTGATAGCTTGGGTAGAACTTATTCTTTCGAAAGTTATAATTGGGATTGTAACAGCTGATTGTATCATAGGTTTGCAGCCGATAATAAATATTGTTGAAAGGTTTAATGCATTCAGGTATGCTTCCACTTTGTTTATCATTGTTCTTTTGTTGCTAACTATTTTAGCTCTTCTTAACTTCTTATAGCTCTATGTTGGTAAATTAATAGTTCAAATGTATCATCATTCCGTAATATATCATTTCATTAGTTTAGTTATTTACTCCTTTTATTTTCAGCGTAGCATAGATTTAGTTCATCATAATTTTGGATTGAAGTTTGTCATTTTTCGTTTCATTTTTCACCTTAATAGTCGCATAGATTTGCATCTTATCATCTTTTCTGCGTTGAGTTTGTAGGTTTTGAAAATATTATGTTATCTTTATCCTATATAAGACTACTACTATAGCATTTAGCACCAGTGGGATCTTTTGTTTTTATAAATATTTTGGTTGTACATTATCTCATTCATTTGGTGTTAAACGTGAGTGTTTAGTCTGTGTGCTCATGGATTAGACCACCGCATTAGCCAAAAAAAGAAAGAAGAAAGAAGGCGAGATAAATTTTTCTTTTCATACTCTCAAGTGTTCTCTTGGGTAAGTATCCTTAAATACTCTGTGTATGTGTGTACATCTATGGATTTAGGAAATTGTAATGAATGCTGGGTTGATGTCTCACTTGACCCTGGTTGTATTTCTCTATGACCGAATTGATTGTCTAGTTAGTATTCATCAAGACTGTCTACTAGAAATCTCATTTCCAGTTGTTGACACACATGTCTGAGTTGAATTTATATCTACCTATATGATAAATTGATTGATTGATGACCTACAATTATACAACCCAATGACTTGTTCCTAGCATAACCACATACTAAAATGATTGATGAATTTCACATACAGTTAAGGAAACAGTAAATGCTCATTCAAGTTGAAATTTTCTCAACTTGTTCTTGAGTTTGCCTGAATTTTTGAATTTTGTTTGTTCAAATTCGATATGAGGCTGTCCCTTGTGATCAGTTTGAAGAGGCGTTCAAGGTTCAAGGATTCTTCATTTGGTATGTTTTAGATAATGTAATTAACTGAATTCATCTATATTTATAATTGGTTTTTGTTCCTTAGGCAGTTGAATTGTGGCTGGTTGATAAAGCAATCTTTCCCATTGAGAATTCCTTAGGTGGAAGCATACATCGTATTTATAATTTACTCCTTCAACATAGACTTCATATTATTGGTGAAATACAGTTGGCTATTAATTATTGCCTTCTGGGACTGCCTGGCATAAGAAAAGAAGACCTGAAACGCGTCATAAGTCATCCACAGGTTTAGTCTCATTTCCTTCTCTGCTCTTTCACGCATTTTATGTTGGGGTGTTATGAGTATGCTCTGAGAAGAGAGCAAACTAAGTGACCCTTTTTTAATCTTCGAAGCAGAGCTTAGTGGTTAGTGGATTTTTGTCACCACAATACACAGCCGTAGAATTAGGTTTTATAAAGTTCAGCTTTGATTGTTTTCTTTGTTGCTCGAGCTATTCTCATTTCTCCTTACCCAAACATGGGTTTGCTTAGCCCCAAATGGAATTCCAAATATCACCATATTTGTGCCTATTTCATATGTTTCTTAAGAGTTGGGGCTTCTGGGTCTTAAAACGTATCTTCTTTGATTGCTTGTAGGCACTTGCACAATGTGAAATTACACTTAGCAAGTCAGGTGTTGTCAGATCTTCTTTGATTGCTTGTAGGCACTTGCACAATATGAAATTACACTTAGCAAGTCAGGTGTTGTCAGGGAAAGTGTAGATGATACCGCTGGTGCTGCTCAGGTGATCTATTAACACATTTAAAAATTTTTGAACCTCTAGTGCATCTCTACCATAGTAAAGTAATTTAAATTCTAGAAATTTTGAACCTCTAGTGCATCTCTCACCCATCAAACTTCCATCTTTATCCATATATTATGGAAGATGTATTACGAGTATTATTCAATGAACAACCCAGCTTTATACGTGGTCTAATTATGATTAGTATGTAACTAGTGACAAGATGGAGAGATATTAAGTGTATTAATTGTAAACCATTGTGTTATTAACTGTTATATATCAATTCTCTATTTGGGAAGGTAGTTACCTTGTACATATTTGAGTATTGCAGATCTTATTTAGTCCTATTTGATTCACAAGAACTGCTACATGATTTGTCTAAACTCACAATTTGTTTCGCAGGATGACTGTGACAATATTTCTCGCTTTTTGATACTTGTGAGAGAACCAATTTTACCAAAAACTGATAGACCCTTTAAGGTAAAGTTAGTATTTCTTTTCCAGTTTAGCTAATAATTTATCTGGCTGAATCAAATTAAGAAATACTGTTTTCTTTCCAGACAAGCATTGTGTTTACGCTAGAAGAAGGTACTGGAGGTGACCAACGGTAGAGTAGGTCCCAAAATAGCTCATGCGAAGGTATGTTTTTGTCAGAATGCTCCATATCATTGCTTTACCATTAATTTGTAAACTAACATTTGTTTTTGTTTTTTCTGTATGTACACCGATGAGGAGGATGAAGTACCCTCACTTGCGGACCGTCTTGCTGCATCTAACCTTGATTCTTCTCCAGATAAAGGTAATCTTGTCACAGCCTTTTAGCGTATCTCACCATCATCTGATTCCCATATTTCTTTTGATCCGTCCTTAATTTCATCTGTTTCGTTCCCATTTATGTAGAAACTGAGAAGGATGCAGCAACACCAGCAAAGAAGAAAGCGGTACCCAAAAGAGCTTCTGCAGCCCAGAAAAAGACGATCTCTGAGTTTAGTTCCGATGATGAGCAGATACAAACCATTTCAGAGGAGAAAGGATCCGATGGTGAGTTTGAAACACCTGCGGCGCTAAAAGGTGGAAAGAAGCCATCTGCGGTGAGAACCATTTCTTGTTAATCAATTAAAGTTTTTGTATCCATTTTTTTTAGTTTCTGTAATATTTTTGTTGAATCAAATTTTGTGTGCTAGTTCATTATCACTGCATCAACAATTTATCTGGCTTAATTTTGTAGAATGGTTGTTGGTTTCAGTGTTTGATCATTTAAATTTTGTTTACTCATCTCAGGTCTGGAGACAGCAAGCTGCCTTTGGTGAGCAAACATAAATCACAAATGGATCTATGAAAATTTTCTTATCGGAGATGCTAAGGTCAGTGGACTTGAAAGGAATGAATCTAATTTCTCATTAGAATTAGATTCAACCCAACTTGGGAATGTTTTAACTTTCTATGAACTAAAATTAGCAACTAAGTTTCTATGTGTACACTAGTTTGTTGTGATACTTAGTATATATTTGTATCAAATACTCAATACTTTTTGTTAACTTCAATTGAATTAAGAATCCTTTCTTCATCATATAAAATACAGTTTTGTATGTCCACTGAATGAATGACATTATAGTTTGTATTTCTGTAGAGATGATGAATATTGGGAACTGGGTAACTGCATGGGGTAAATTTTGGGGAAATGGATTTTGACCAGGTCAATGAAGACTTGACCTTTTTTTTCCCTGTTGCGAAATATTAGCAACGTCGCTTATCTGTTGCTAAATTAGAACCAGAACCAATAACATTTAGTTCCGGGTAGGGGTATTCCTGTAATTAGAAACAACTTAGCAACGGCAGACCTTGGTTGCGCATAAACAAAGTCGCAACGGCACGGTACGTTGCGAATCTCCGTTCTGACCAAGAATCGCAACGGAGCTTATGCCGTTGCTTAACCCAACATCGTGTTTTGGAGCGGTAACCGTCGTCATGACTCCCGATCAACAACATCCAGGCTCGTTGCTAATTCCTAAAAATGGTAGTGGAAGCTTCAAGCTTCAACTTCAACCGGAACGAAGAAGAGGGTGATCACTAAACCGGCTGATTCTCACATGCCTCCCAAACACTTGATGGTTGCACTGAAAGAAGGTGAGCCTCCAAAAGGGACCCCAACAGATGGTGTAGATGTTCGTTTTGGATACAAAGACTCATGGGCATGTACGATCCATAATATTATCGTAAGTAATCTTAATCCGTCTTTGTTATTTATTCAAGTGTGTAACTATCTTAATTAAATTTGCGTCAAGTGTTTGTATTTATTTTCATTTTGTTTTTTTTTTGGTATTTAGGATCACAAGCATGTCATCCGTCTCATGAGGCGCCAAGCTTCGTGTTCAGTGACACATACTTGGGATCTTGACATGGAATGTGAGGAGGTGAAAGTGATTGTGAGGAACTCCGGGTTGTGGCCTGCGGTGGAGAGTTCGAATATTGATCATGATAAAGTTACCGTATCTGCATTGTGTGAGAGGTTCTACTGAGAGATCGACACTGTTATTCACATTGGTGAGATGGCGATAACTCCGGATGATGCTCAACAAATTCTAGGCCTCGAGGTTGATGGAAAAGCAGTCAACGAGGGATTCAATAATGACATTTTTTTCGAGAAGATTTACGAATTGAGCAAGAAATTGTTCGGTTGGAGTCAGGTTCAGACGGATGATGTTCTTGACAAGAAGGATGGTCGACTAACCAAGAAGTTTAATGTGAAGAAGTTGAGGGAAAGATTATGGGAGACTTAGGAAATCCTTGATAGGAAAGGAATGGTGCACCCGGTGCGAATCAATGCTACTGCGGACGCTTATTTGCTATACACCCTGGGTAAATGTATCTTCCCCGACAGTTCCAGAAACCAAGTCGAGGACAGTTACTTGCAACTATTGGATCCCGTACATGATATGCGTGGGTATTCTTGGGGTACTGCGGTGGTGGACTTCTTGATCAATGAGTTGACAAAATGTTCTAGGGCACTCACTAAGAAAGTTAACGGAAATACATGTCTCTTCCAGGTAATTTTATTGTCTAGAACATTTATATTCGCAAAATTCTCGTAAGATAAGGTTCTTACTAAACTTATTTTTCTTTTTGCATAGGTTTGGATATATGAGCACTTCCCTTCTTTGTTCAAAGACAACTCTTACGTCAAAGTGGATAACAGTGTTCCGGTTCATTTGCCAAGAGCGCAAAGGTACAATTTTAAGGGTACTCATGATAAGGAAATGACGCAAAATATTATGAAACTCCGAGACGCCATCGAAAAATTGACCGCGGAAGAGGTGATATTTGATCCGTATCGAGAGGATAGAAATCAAGGTTTAATCCCAAGGAGAAATGAAGTTGTTGCATTATACTATGGACCCTGATGAGCGTGTTTGAAGGATTTTCAATGTACGATCCACATCGGGTAATGCGACAATTGGGTTACGTCCAAGAAGAACCTCATTTCGATGAAGATAATCCGTTCTTTACTGTGAACCGGGATGACTGCACCACCTCCTAAAAAACTATTAACGTCTCTTACTATCCAGCGCCAACTCAAGAACATTGGGACGATAGACCGGGTCGTAACATCAATGTGAGTCTTTTTAGGACGAGGTGACCACCGGTCATGAAGCTGCGAGAAATTCATGGCGTGATACTTGGGTTAGGCTCGTCCTACTGTGATTAGGCCAATGACTGCGAAGAACGGCTCGTAAGAAGAAGATGGAATCAAAAGACCCAACCACATTGTTTAAGATATTTGTAAGTATTTAGAGTTGCTCTTACTATTTTAAGATTGATTGCATTACCGAATCATTCTATTAATTGTTTGTTGTTTAATTGAATATAAAAGGATAAGTTGAAGACCTTTGTGAGGGTGTTGTGTTGCGCGAAAGACATAGGAGAACCTGTGCAAAGCAAGCACATTGACTATGCTTGCAATGTCAAAAATGAGGATGCCCAGCTATTGTTCAAGCAACTTCAGGCTGAAGTAAAGGCGGAAGAAAAAGCTATAAAGGAAGCACAAGCCAAGATAAAGGCTGATAAAAAGAGGACTCATAGTGCTCGCGGTGGTGAAGGTAGCAGCAGTGGTCGTGGTGGTGAAGGTAGTATTCCAAAACGGGGTCGTGGTCATCGTGGTCGTAGCCAATGAATGCTTTCCTAGTTCATTTCTTTATGTTGTGGTGGACAAATGTTTAAGTTAATGGTGTGGACAAATGTTTTTTTACGGTTTATGGGACATGTTTTTGTATTTTGGACAAAAAATGTTGGATTTCTAGTTGTTGAATGAATGATAAAGTGTCAATACATTTGCCGGCATGCTTTTTTTAAGCTACCCTGTCGGCTGTCCGGCAAGGTTGTGAAATGTCAGACTGCCGGCCCTGTCAACAAAAAATTGTGTAGTTACCAGGGCCGGCAAGGTAATACGATTCTTATTAAGCGGCGTTTTTGTAGCGGGAATGGTACGAAAATAGAGACCCCGGCCATATCTTGAAAAAAACATTCTTCCGATGCCTAAAATCATGTAAGGTCGGGAGGGAAACAAAAAATTAGAAAATGCCGACGGTATTTTGGCCGGCATGATAATGAACCCATACATTTTCAACGCGTTTTACGACCCGGCATTAAAATAGCAAATTTACGACCCCGCCTATGGTAAGTTCAAAATTAAAATTTTTGCAAGTACAATTGCATTGATTCACTTGTACTTGGACACTATAACGGCCAAATTTGGGCACCATCCTATAAATACACTACTTATCTCCACAAAACAACACACAACTATTTGCATATACTCTCCAAAGCTCATATCATCACACACTCCATCTAACTCACCCAATAGCTCTCTACACACAAGAAATGGCTTCATTTGATTATAATGAAGATTTGGCAATCACCAAAGCTTGGTATGCGGAGACTAGAGTTCAAGGCAAAGTATTGTAAGGGTGGATTCCACAACCTTTTGGGCTAGGATTCACAACACTTTTAGCCAAGAGTGTGGGAATCCTAACTCAATAAGTGTTCAACAAGTGCACGATAGGCACATGGTCATTGAATATGCGATACTTGCTTATTTAGCTATCCAAAAACCAATTTTCAACGCTCCCCACTTTAACTTGTCCATTGAACAATTTGTAAGTTTTTTTGTGGTTTATTTTACGTGATCAATGTTGTTTGATCTTCCTACTAAACACCACTAACAAAGTAAGTTTGTGTTATGTTTTTGTAGCATGAAGTCGCCAAAGCGCGCTACTTGGAGGAAAAGAGGGAAGCATTCGCATTCGATGCAAGCTATCAATTCATGGAATCCAAAATACCGGAGTATGCCCGGAGATGATGGAGGGTGTATCGTCCTTGGACGAAGATTGATGGCTTTAGAAGTTTTGTATAGGTTTGTGGGTAGACCTCTATGTAAACCCTCACGAGACTATAACTCGTCCACTAGGGTTGCCTAGGGGTTCAAAGGCTTGATGCACATGATAAGTGCATTCGTTTTTCCATCGACAAGGATTAGGTTTTATGTTTCAATCAATGTAGTAACAAAAATTGCATGAATAAAGTAAATTACATCTTCCATATTATGTCAGCCGGCAATGTTGTATTTTTTTCATGCCGACTTTAATATAGCCGGAAGGGTAGGAAATATTTACATGCCGACCGTAAGATTGCTACCCAAGATAGTCGGCGTGTTCTTCATCCGAGGACCATTCCGGCGGATATCTGGTTGGCATCTTATTCAAAGTTGATCCTGCCGGCGGAAGAGAGATCGACAGCTTATTCAAAGTTGACCATTCCGGAGGATATATGGTCGGAAGCTTATTCAAACCACGACCTTGCCGGCCTTATGCATTTTCAAAACAAAAATTTTTGGATCGAAATCGAACTCATAAGACGGATCAAAAGGTTAATCTACTGAATTCATAATTTGAAAATTTTAATCTAAACTCAATTAATTAACCTAATCGAAATTTTAGTGTTAATTAACCAAGGGCATATTAGCTTTAGAAAAAAACAAGGTTAAGGGGTGGCTTGGTTTTACTTCATAATGACCAGATTTTGTCTTATTGGGTATACCCCAATCTCGCCAGGTTTTTTTTGCTGCCAAAAATATTTAACCGTATTTTGAAGTAGTGATACTTTAAATATGTGGGATACCTAAGACCGATAATCCTTAACTTTTTCTTTGTACTTGTGAGAAATGAAGACTATACCGATGCAAACTGCATGTTATATACCTAGAAAAAGCAACTCTGACGACACTCCACGAACAATTAAAGAAAAAAAAAAGGTTAATGTAATCTTGTTACAACTTTTGATTTTGTTTGATCAATATTTGATTCTCAATACGTGAAGACTCTTATACTCTTATAGTAGGAAAAGAATCTCAATCATGTTATCATTTATAGTGCTCAACATATATGAAATATGCAATAACAATAATTGTTTGTTCTTTGCTCTTTTGCCTCTTCTTCGATAATTTCACTTTGGAGTGATAATCAACCATCTTAATTACACTTGTTTGTTCTTTGCCCTTTTGCCTATTCTTCGATAATTTCACTTTGGAGTGATAATCAACCATCTTAATTACACTAATGGTGGGTTTGGATGTAGAATTTTAAAGGTGGAATTTATGGGTCCAGGGGATTTGGTAGAACTACGTTTTCCTTTGTATGTTTGGCTGTCCGAATCCTTGGAATCACGTTTCCTACGGGATTTAGTTTTCCAGCAAATCCTCCATATGGAGTCCGCCCCTTCCCCCTAAGATTTGCTGGGAAACTTATCAAGGGATTTATGACGACTTCTTTTTTAACTCTAAAAATCCCATATATATGCAATTTTAAGATTTGAGGGTAATGCCAAATCGTATAAAGACTTTAATACGACAAAACTCTATATATCCTAGGAATTTTAATTGAGTTACCAAACACACAAGGAATTTACATAAATCCCAGAATTTGTAATCCCATGGGATTATAAATTCTTGGAAACGGTGAATTCTGCAAACAAACCCACCATAAGATCCATCACCGTCCAACTTGTCTCCTATACATGTAGTTCTAGTATGTCTTTTTTTCTTGTGATGGTCTGCTCTAATATATATTTTCGAGACGTTCACATATGCATGGAGTTGATTCACCGGTGCTTATTGGTTTGTATGTCCAATCCTTTATCAGTTTGAGATGTTGATAAGAAATTTGCGATTCACTTTAAATATATTGCTAATGGTCGTTTTTACTCACTTTAAAAAACAATTTAGTTATTAATACCCTATTAATAACTAGAACAATGAGTTATGATGATTTGTACGTATTTTCAAACGAGTCCATTGTAGAAGAATGAATATTCGTCTTTTACACATAGCCATTTCATTGTAAAAGAATGAATATTCGTCTTTTAAACATATTCATTCGAAGGAGAAGAAGAAAGTTGTTATCATCTTTTACATATCCAAGTTGATGATGCCAACAACTGCATTATATCAAAGCTACATAAAAAATGCCTAATTTAAAGCCATTCAAAAACCTAAAGGTTCAGGATGTATCCCATTTCATTTTCACGTTTTTATGATGTCCAAAATTGAAGCATCTAAGCAAAATCAACAAGAGCAAAAGAATTGAGATCCAAATTTGAATATAAAATTTGTATTATGAGATATTAGAAATCGAGCAGCCCATTGAAAGGGGTGCTAAAGCTGAAAACAAAATCATTTGATTTACATCTCTTTACTAACCATATCGGTTCTTCTTCCAAAGAGTCCATAATTTTGAAATCGACAAATCAACACATTCCAAAATTTCACAGATTCAAGAAGCTTAAATGGAAGAACCTTATTATCAATTTCAATATCAAGTTCAACCAAAACAAGTAGTGTCAAGTAGATCCAAATCAATCAAAACAAGGTGTATATGAATCTATAAATCATTAAAAAAAAAAAAAAAAAAAAAAAACATCCAATTCCATCAAAACTCATACGAAAAACAAAAAAATCAAGAAGAAAAACTCAAACGAGATGAATTAGGAAAGCAAACCCAACTTACAACATCGAATTTGAGATCTAAAGCTATATTATTTTGAATTGTACTCCATCTGTTTCAATAATAGGTTGGTTTCATGCGCAATTTACACATGAAACCAGCCTATTATTTGGAGATGGATGGAGTATAATCTCATCGATATTATACATAGAGGATAGTTTTGGAATTTAAGAAAGCTTGATAGCTCTCGCACATGTGTTGGACCTAGCATTAATATTTTTGGTCCAAGAAAAGGAAAAATAACTAGCAATTCAAACCAATCCAATTGGTGGACCACCCATTAAACAGTATAGTAAATCGGATTAACCAAGAATTTTACAAATCTCTATGGTATTATTATTATAAGTGGACACTAGAAGGAAGTACCTGCTTGTATCTTGAAATTATTTTTGTATCAAGTACGCGTTGAAGTAGTTTTGCTTAAAGAAATTTTTTATATAAAAAAGTATTCAAAATGGGTTTCCACAACATGAGGAAAAGAGATTACAATTGTTGTGCTAAAAGGAAAAGTTCTAACCCGAGCTTGTTGAAAGATTCTCTTTATGAGATCACTTGCTTCGGACTATACGGAATGCTTCCAAAATATTCTTCAATAATTTCACCAACACGTTTATAATCTACAAAATAGCAGATAATTCTCCATAAATCCAATCATATATATGAAAAGAGGTTGTATAGTTTAATCTATAAATATCATTAAAGCTTAAAAACGTATCACCGGTTAGAGAAGAAGATTCATCATTTGCTACTCAAAATTACTCAAAAGATGAGAATAATGCATATTGGTATCCAAAAATTTAATATGCTAAAAAACAAGCTTGCTGATGCAATCACAATACATGGTTACTACTAAATAAAAGAAAAAAAGTAAACACTTACGAAGATGAATAACTTACCTTTTTTTTTCATTTCTAGAAGACGTCGAGTTAACCATACCATTACCAATTAATTTGGCATTTGTGGTATTTAAAGAAAATATTCATCATTTCAAATTGATATTTCTTTTTTATATAGATTATTTGAAATTAGAGATTTTTTTTTAAAAAATGTTTACCAAAAAATTCATAATAATATTATATGCGAAAAAAAATATTTAGACGAAGAAAAAAATCCTATTGTACTAGAAATATTATATGTTGTAATATTTTATGACAAATTGTATTTTTATCAAGTGTGACACATCTTGGAAATTAAATTAGTAGTAATGCGCATAATAAATACATTAATGAAGATAATCGAATGCACTATCGAGTTTTTTCTTCTTTTTTGTAATTAATTTTGGTAATAAATACATTAATGAAGATAGTCTCACTATATTCTTCTCGTGTTATTGAACACTTCTGGTAATAATAGAAGTTCTCCCTCTTTGTGATATCTAATGGAAAAAGGAAGCCATAGTGTCCTATGTTGATCCGACTACGTAACTTCCTAGTCCAATTCCAAGACTCGCGCGGCTTATCGGCGATGCCATGACGACCACAGCTATGGTTCTCTATTGTTGTTTTTTTCTTTAATGCCCATATGTCTGTTGTTCCGAAATCATTATGTTGCAGACATAACCATCCTCCCATGAACCTGAGCTTAAATTTAGTGCAGGCGATTCCTAAGTCCTGATAATCAAGACCAGGGGGTGTTGCCATCTCCCGAAACCTCTCTTCTGCCAAGTCGAAGGCAAATATCCTACCGTTGTTCCTCTCAAGCCGGTAAAGGAACACTCCATCCGCAAAGACACCCCGGTCATTTTTTAAATAATAATTGATGATTCATGTGTGTCTCCATCCACTAGCACGATGCCCAAGAGTGTATATGTAGATATGTCCGACCACGGAATCACCATCAACTGTTGCTTTTGGATTTGAAGGGTATAAAATTCTAATAACCTTGTAAACGTTAGTGAAAGAATCGTAGCCGAAGCCGAACATCATTGAGCCAGGTCTGATTGGCTCCCAGAATGAAGGAAGATTCACGTACTCTCTAGTCATGGGGTTAGATACAACGAGAGCATCATATCTAGGTGTGGTGAGAGGATCAGTCTCCGAGAATATTAGTGGTTCAGATAACACTAAGCCGTCATATGAACCAACATATGAACCTCCTATAGTCTTAGGAATCGGTTTACTTCTTATAATTGTCTTGTTGAAGTTCTGGTCATCATCGTACTCCCCAAAAACGTACTCGCTATAACAGCCAAAAAGAAAAGGGTACATTAATTAAATGCCCCTATTATAGAGGCCAACACAAATACCCTCCCCCAAAATAATAATACCCTCCCCTCAAAAACACTAGGACGGGTAGATTACTATAATGCCCCTAAATATATTCCACAATTATAACGTTAGATTTCATTTTAGTGCAAGAACCCGTTACTATTCATCCCACGATTTCTCTCTCCCGCTCTCTTCTATCTCGGTCTTCAGAGCTGTTAAACAAAAATTTGAATCAAAAATCAAATTCGAAACCGTCAATCCAAATCGAAAAAGGAAGCGTCGTTTTTATATATCTCAAGAATCGATATGGTTATAATCATTTTAGGTTTCAAGAATCAAAAAATCAAAGAAGAAATGATAGAAAATTAGGTTTTACTGATTTTGAAGATTCAAAGACAAAATTCAAAGAGGTAAACACGATTCTCATCTTATACTTACTGTTATTGATGAAGATATTGGTTTCGATGATGATTTTCTAACATTTTGACGTTGATTTCTTACGGTTTACAAAATCAGATTTATTTCTCTGAAGAAAAAAAAGTTGTTGCATGTACGATTTACTTCTAATGTGTTTGATTTGACTTGGTATCTACTTAGTTTTGTATCTAATTGATTGATTTTGATTTTAGGTTAGTTGGAGTTGATTTTGAGTTTCAGCAGTTGCAGTTTCAGATGAAAGAGGTAAGAAATAATTTCTTCAGTTAATTTTGATTTTCACCCACTTTGTTGTTCTCTGTATGTGTTTGTTTTTCTGTATGTGTATATGTTGATGTCCAAATTGTGAAGAAAAAAACAGTTTCAGTTGATGTTGATATTAGTAGATGGGATCAACAATTGAAGTTGATACCATAAAATGCTTTGTTTTGTGTGTTGTGTAAGTTCTTTACATGTTAATGACAAAAAATGTGAAAAAAAAAACAGTTTCAGATGATGTTGATGCCAATAGATGGGTCAACAATTGGAGTTGATCCACATACATAAAATGCTTTGTTGATTCTACAATATGTGTTGAATGTTGATAATTAATGTTTTAGCTATTTGTTGAAAGTTGAATATTGATAATGATTCGTAAACTTCAAAGGAATTAAAATATGAGTTGATGTTTCAGTTGTTGTTGTTGATCCCTTAAAATTGTTTGTAGATGTGTTTGTTTTCAGTATTATTCTATTAAATATGAACTAGTATCTTATACCATGTAAGCTAGATATGAATAACAAGTAGATGATGAACTCCTATTGTTTCGAGGAGTTTGTTTTACAATATTCTATTAGATATGAAACTAGTATCTAAGTCTATATATGAACAAGTTATGGTAATTTTTGTTAGTGATTCTAAATGAATGAATGAACCTCAACTAATAACTTACAAAATAATGTCATGTAATATCTGTTTTGGTTATAGAAGAATTTGTTTTGAGGTTTGTTCTCTTTCATGTAAGGATATATATGGAGAAACTGTGGTAATTCTTGTTATAGTTGTTGTTGTTAGTGTCAACAACAGTAGTTGATGCCATATTATACCAGTAACATGGTTCAACAATGTAGGAGTTGATGCC